>JAMWYP010000011.1:9284162-9326706 GCA_025563575.1 Acacia pycnantha | reverse complement strand
GGCTCGGAGGCTAGGCGGGATCGATGGTTTTGGGGGCGGCACGTGTAACCGGCGACTGAGAGTTGAAGAGATGGGGGTCTGCCGGCGGTGAGAGAAAATCGGTGGCGAGGGCCAATATTTGGACGAGAACGACTACGGAGGGCTAGGGGCGGACTTTTTGCTGTTAAGGTTCGGATTTATACGCCTAAATCTATCTTTTCATCCAACCTTTCAATGATGCGATTATAGTTTTTCTCTTTGGCTACTACATTTGTGTGGAGCAAATATTTTAATTTGAGGGTACCATCTATTGATGTTCAGCTGTGCAAGTCTGTTGTGCTTCTTTGCAAATAAATTTTCAATCCGTGGAAATGATAACCATATTTAAGTTCTCTTCATAAATGTATGCAAATATTTTAATGTACAATGCATGCAAATAAATATCTTCTGCGTCCTGCCTCGACCCAACTCTATGCCTTGTAACCCCACATTTACCATATCAACAGTAGTGTTGCCAGCAGGGTTGGTAGGTTAATTTGTATCTGTTCTTTTGTACTTTAAAGATTTAACTGTATCTATAAAATTAAGTTCTGTGGGTACACAGACACCTTAGCTTTGGAGGGAATTGCAACTTTGCAAGCGTGATTAGGAAGTTGCAGAAGAACTGTTGTAACAGGACTTATGTTTATAACTTCACAACTTCATTCTTTTTTATTTTTTTCTTTTTTCCCCATATCTCAAAATTATGTCTAATCTTGCTGAACAAACATGTTCATATTTTTGTATCACTTAGAACTTATTCTTCCTTGATCTGCTAGCTTTTTGTTCAGTGTTGATTGTTTAGAAATTGAGATGCCAACTGCTGATATGTTGAGTCGAGACTTTCTGCATCTCTGTCTTGGGAAAGAGTGTATCATTACTTTAATGGAAGATACAGAAACTGGATATGATCTTGATATATTTGTGAGTTATTGAATCAGGCAATTTAAGTCAATGCTAGTTATAGGCATTGCCTATATCACTGTTTTAAGCTCTTTATATTATTGATGGACGATTTCATGTGAAATAAACTTGGTGATGTCAGTAAGTTATGCACAATGAAAAATCTTAGGTGCTTAAGCCTATATAGTTAAAGTACTTTTGCTAATCAAACTGGGACTTTTTTTTTTTTTTTTAAATCCTTGATTTACCTGTAACCAACTCTTGTTATTAACATTTTTGTAATTTTTTTAGAATTTAAAATCCAATTGTTTTCATTTGATTGGAAGAAAGTGATCAAGTATATAAGCTTAAATTTTAGTTTTCTCCTTTATGCTTCATAAAAAAGGGTGGCAAAGTGCACAAGGCTCCTTTATTATTCATAGGACAGATTAATTCAAATTTATTGCAGGGCCAACTGAAGGGTAATTTTCCTAATGCATGTTGTGCTTACTTCTATGAGTAGTCTCATCTAGAATGTGCCTATATTTGGGAAGTCACCGACTATGAAGATCAACATGTATAATATAGTTAAATAATTTTTGAAGTAGGAACTTTCCAGCATCCTCTAGTAAACCTGATGATACTAGTCTCCTACAGTCAAGCTGTTCAATCTTATTATTTCTCCATATTGATTGACTCTACAGACTCTCAAATGATGAATGTGTGGACCTTAGAATTTAGAAACTCATAGAAGTATGCAATCTGACTTTGGAATATCTTTTTATGCTATGATTGAAGGAATTAACAGGGCAAAGAAGCGAAGAAAACAATGTTTCTCAAAGTGCAGCTGCCTTGGAATGTCATACTTTCCCCAGAGAGCCTAGAAGCAAGTGATCTAAAGCTTCAAGAGTCAATAATCATCCGCCTCCTGGATGACTTTGCTGCGAAAAAGGCAACTAAAGATCTGGGGTACTATATTGCTGTGACCACACTGAAGAGGATAGGAGAAGGAAAAGTGAGGCAGCACACTGGGGATGTGCTTTTTCCTGTTGTTTTCAGTGCTCTTACTTTCAAGATCTGCAAGGGAGAGATATTGGAGGGTGTAGTCCACAAGGTTATGAAGCATGGGGTTTTCCTAAGATGTGGACCTGTTGAGAGTCTGTATCTCACAAATCTGAAAATGCCCGACTACCGGTATGTGCCAGGCGAAAACCCTTACTTCTTGAATGATAAAATGTCCAAGATTGGAAAAGATGTTGTGGTTCGCTTTGTTGTTATTGGGACAAAGTGGATGGAGGCAGACAGGGAATTTCAGGCATTGGTCAGTTTGGAAGGAGATTATCTGGGGCCTGTTTCATCTCCTACTGAAATTTAGCTATATGGACTTCACTACATGAAAGGTTTCTTAGTGTTGGTTGTTAGGCTGTTCAATCAAAACATAACATACCTTTTTAATGTAGTTAATTATGTGGTGTTGAACCTTAAAATGAGCTCTCTTTTTATGTCTATAGCTTGACAGCAGACAGTTGAAGACTAAAATCTGAGCCTCCTCTGTTATATATTTATGTATATATTTGTTGTCTAGATGGCAAACTGACCAGGTAGTGGCTACCAAAATTCTCTGGGCCCGTTGGGTTCAGGGAATATTTAAGGAGAGAAAGGAACTTAGAGGATGGAAAGGAACTTAAAGGAAGGGAAATAAAGATTTGAAAGATGAGGGAAGATGGCTTGAGTTGTTTGGTTGGAAGAAAATGAAGGGGTGGTAGTTGGTAAAGAATTAGGAAAAGTCTATTTTACCCTCAAAAGAAATTAATTCAAAATAAAAAAGAAAAATATTTTTTTTGCTAAAATATATTTTTAAAAAATATATTCTTGTTAAGTTCGAACCTGGGTAAAAAAAAATTTCGCCAAATTCGAACTTTTCCGCCAAGTTCGAACTTTCCCTCCAAGTTCGATCTTCCCGCCAAGTTTAAATTTCAGGGGCAAATTTGTCCAAAATTGTGAATAGTGACGTGGGAACTTGAGATCCCACCAATTTTGGTGGGATCTCAAGTTCCCACAAATGAGGGAAGAGTGGTGGGCCCGGTGTGGGCCTAGGAACTTGGGTTCCTGGGCACTTGGTGCACCAAACATGTTTTGAGGAGGGGACTCTATTAAGTTCTCATTCCCTCTCTCAAGTTCTTTGAAGCAAACGAGCCCTCTGTTTTTAAAAATGGGGTCGCAACCGGGATATACACTGGAATGAGCCCTGGCAGAAATTATGGCTATAACACTCCTCATCAGATAAAAGGGGCCCAAAGTGAAGGCCCGAATAGATTTCAATACATCACAATAACAAATTGAAGGGTTTTGCCAATGTGAGTTGGCATAAATGGTAACAGATCCAGGACTAGGCCCTTGGATCGTGGGTTCGATCCTCTTTGCCGTCACTGGGACTCCTTTGGTAGGCGATCTCGTAAGTCCCCAGTAAGTGCTCATCGAGCCCGGAGCCGTACCCTGGCCTTGGTGGGGAACTGATGTCGAACCCCTCCAAAACTTTTTTAATCTTGAATTTGGGTTTTAATTTGTTGTTAGATAATGATTGTAATACTTGTAGTAATTTAATCTTGAAAGCTAAGGAGCTATTGTCTTTGAATTGGTAAGTGGAGGTGGATGTAAGATCTATTCCTAGAGGATTCAATAGAATTGTGGATACTTTAGTTAAAAGGGGCATTTCAAATTATACTATTTTGGATGAGTGTCCTACCAACTTGAGGAGTTGAAGAGTTAGGTAGATCAGGAGTATTTGAGATTTATTTCCCAATTGGTGTAATTTCTTTCTTTATAATGTAGGCTTTAATGCCATCTTCTATAGCATAAAAAGAAAAAAAATCGAAGGGTTTTAATTATTTTTTAATTTTTTGGGTAAAGGAAGGGTTTTAATTATTTTTTGGGTAAAGGAAGGGTTTTAAATTTTGTCACTTCATGTATTCGGACCAACTTCTTACGTACAGAAAGGGCCCCAGCCCACAGGCTTATACATGCGCTTAAAAGACGTGCATTGATATAAAGAAGGGAAAATCTCATTGAAAGCCATTTAAAATATCAAAATCCTAAATTAGGCTTCTAAATTTAACATATTATAAATCAAGTCATAAAACCTAGTTCATAATTTTAGGATTGAGTGAGTTTACCCATATGTCATCTGCTCATCTCCCCCTTTTTTGCTTTTTATCTTCCTCTCATTCTCCATTCATCTCTTCTCTTTTTCAAGTTCTATTGAGATCTCTTATTTACTAAGGATTATCAATTTTGGAACAACACCAATGTAATACCCCGAAATTTGAATTAGGGAATTTAAGGACCAAAGTGCCAAAATGACCAAAATACCCCTGGGAGGAGTAAATAACTTAGGAAAATGGTGAAAAATCCTAAAGGGCAATGAAATAATTATTTAAATTGAGAGAGCGTATATCTCTAATTTTGGTAATTTAATAAATTACAAACTTGGAGAAATTGAGGAAGAATGCTCAAAAAGTATGGTAATGATCATAATGCCCTCACAAATTCTAAAATAAAGCGTAACATATGGAAACAGAAATGTCAGTGCAAGAATTATGAGGTAATGAGGTATTCTAATTAAGAAAATTATCAACAAGTGATAATAAAGTAATTAAGTAATATTGGGCTAATTACTTAAGTATAAGCAAAGGAAATTAAGAGATAATTGTGTAAAGCTCAAAAATTAATGGTAATTGGCTTAAAATTAGTAAAAATATATTTACTAATTAATTGGAAATTTTGGAGAAAAATAGTTAAGTTTAGGTATTTTTAAGCCTAAATACAAGAATGGACCAATTAGAGAATTTTGTGAAATTGTTAATAAAAATTGAATTAATAATTAATTAAATAATTATTTAATTGGGGAAAAATATTCACAAATCCAAACAATTTTGGGGCAGCCGAAATTGTGCCAAAAAAATGGAGATAGGATCAAGTGTTAAATATCATGATATTTGTTTCATTTTGGCACATGTGTTTTAAATATAATAATAATATAATTAAATATAGTGAATAGTAATTTAGAAATTAGGAAACGGATCCTATCTAGAGATCTAGGAATGGGAATCCCAAAGTCAAGGTAAAATATTGATCAGTGGGTTTTTATCTTCCGTTCAACTCTTCCTAAGAAAATTAAAGTCGTTGGTGCATTTCCTAATAAAACAAAATAGGGAAAAATGCATATAGGCATATTTTTGGATATAGAGAAAATAAATTCTAACTCAACATCTAGGCATGATTTTGAATTTATTTTAACATATTTGGAATCAGTGAATTTTTCTGAAGAAGTTGGTGATTTCAGAAATGCGTTCTGAAACCGGACGCGTTCGAACACGTTTTTCGAGAAAGACTCAACTGGACTGTTGGAGCCCTATGTGGGATCAAAATATAGGTTAACTTGGACATTTCTACTAAGTGAGAACATGTCTTCAAAGTTGTAAATCCATAATTTTGAGATTTCTCCAAAACACGCGAATCGGTACCGATCGGGAAATTCTGATAGACCGGGTTAAAGTAACATGAGTCACCATCCTTTAGCCAACCATGGGCTGCCACCTCAGCTCCATTATGTCGACCAGGGGTTCTTGAAAAAGAGAAAAAAAAAGCCTAAAATAAAAAGGGAAAATTACAACTTTGGACCCAAAATTTGAGAAGGGAAAATTACACCTTAGGACCCACTTTTTGCCTATATAAAGGCATGAGTTCCTCTTCATTTTCTCACCCCATTCTCAAGTGCAAAACCGATTCTTGAGAGAGAAAGAAGAGAGAGAGCTCTGGAGAAGTTCTGCAGAAGTCTTCAACGGGTAAGTCCTTCGATCTTTGGTCTTTAGTTCGGTAGTTAGTAGAATTGTTAGATAGATTTAGCAAGTAGGGAGTGAGATTCCTACTATTGTTTTTAGGCCTCATTGCATTGAAATATATGCCCGACGAGGTAGAAACATGGT
The DNA here is from genome assembly GCA_025563575.1 of Acacia pycnantha. NCBI lineage: Eukaryota > Viridiplantae > Streptophyta > Magnoliopsida > Fabales > Fabaceae > Acacia > Acacia pycnantha. The sequence continues at coordinate 9,320,821 of JAMWYP010000011.1, read as the reverse complement.
AGGGATCGAGTCCCGAAAGCTGAAGTCTTCGTAGTTCTTTCACAAGTAGGTGTTATAATGCTAGAATAGCCTTTAAATTTTCAAGTATGATTGGGTATCATATGGGAGGGCTATTCTAGTCTTTATTTTCGAAAATCAAAATGGCGTCGAAGTTCTGGAAAAATTTCGGGAAGAAAATTTGTCAGAGTAACGAAGTACTGGCGAAATTCCGCCAATTAGGGGTATAGGGGCAAAATGGTAATTTTTACCCAAAATGCCAGATATAGTACCAAATCACTAATAAAAGTGATATTACTCTTATAGGACGTCGAAACTCGATTTGCTTGTCGTTACGCCGTCCGACAGACGTTTATTGTTTTTGTCAAAACGACCGTTTTCCGTAAAACGTGCTGGGGGCAATACATATGCATGGGTTGTGATAGAGTGATGGTATGTGTTGATGATGTTGTGGATGTCTGTCGTTTGTATGTGTATACATAAACATGAGGTTAACTGTTACTTGAGATCCGGTGCGCTGTATCTCAGAGCCAGTGGGCATTTTATATCAATATATCAGTTACACTCTTGTTCCGGTGCTCTACTCTGATGAAAAAATTTTATACTGCTTTTGAAAAGTTGGGGTGTTACAACCAACATTGTCATTCCCAACTTGAGTTACAATCATGGCAGTCCCAATCATATTTTTTTTTTTTTTTTTTTTGATACATAAAAGTTTTGGAGGGGTTCGGCATCAGTCCCCCACCAAGGCCAGGGCACGGCCCCGGGCTCTATGAGCACTTACTGGGGACTTACGAGATCGCCTACCAAAGGAGTCCCAGCGACGGCAGAGGGGATCGAACCCACGACCCAAGGGCCTAATCCTGGATCCCTTACCATCTAAGCCAACTCACATTGGTGGCAGTCCCAATCATAATGTGAAAGCAAACCTCCCAAATAAGAAGTCTAGCTAGCAATTCTTAGGATGTAGCTTCACTAGGTACAGTGCTTTCAGAATTTATCACCCGGCTTCAATGAGTCACAAGAGGCAAAGACTTTCAAAGAATAACATTCAGGAGACCAGTTTTTGAGGAGTGGTTCATCTGGGTAATGGATCGATCATGAAGTCGTTCATGTGCTGACTTGAAAATGGCAACAGCTTGGTGGCTAGGTTATGGGCTTGTGTCATTGGTCTACCTAGGATTAGGGACGAAGGATTTCGGAATGTGAAACTCTTATTGATTCATTAGAGGTGATTGGACTTAGTAACCCTATGAATTTAGACTTGCATGAAAACACTAAACTTATCCCAAAATTGCGAAATCTGATTCAACGGAAATGAGAATACAAATATTAGTCGAGAAGATAATGAGTCTACAGATACCCTTGCAAAGAAGGCTCCTTCGCTGGCACCAAGGCTTCAGATTTTGTCTTGTGAATCTACTGTATGTTAACTAAGAGTGGAATCACTTAGCTTGCTTATGTTTATTTTCTCTCACTTCTTAGATTTCATTCTTATCAAAATAAGATCCCAGTGTTTGAGAGTTGTCTTTTTTGCTCAGACAATTTTTTATAAGACAATGGCACAATAGTTTATATGATAATGCACATCCATTACTTTAACAATAATAATGAAACAATACGTATGCTCTAAGTGACAAGGACATTTTCAACTACTCAATGTGCATGTCCTAGCAGGCGAACTCATAAATTTGACGTCGTCTTTACTTGTTTGAACAATTACTTTAACAAACACACTGCTGAGAGGGAAAAATACTATAGTATCAATTAATTAATTTTCTCCTTGTAAGTATACTTTAACCTGTTCACAAAATTAGACACATTTAACTGTTTGAACGTTACTTTATCAGTATTTCCCCCCCGAATCACGTCGTGTGTGCTGATTAATTTGGAAGTTGACATTAAACCAATTAAAAATAATAAAGAACAAATTGTTAAATATAATGAACTAAAATGACGCCCCCAAAAGAGGAATTATTACTTCATGAAAACGAAACGGTGAATCGACCATTTGTGTCTTTTATGCTTTCGATACAACCTAGCTCTCTTTTAATTTTTCGGTGTAATATTGTTAGTCTTTTATGTTAGCCATGATAAAGAGCGTAGCCATCCCCAAAAAGAAAAATATGAAGCCAAGACCGAAAATGTAAACGACCCACAGGCTTTATTTTATTAGAGAACATGAAAACAAAAGATATAGTTTAAAGTAAGTCCACGCTTGGCGATGCCAGAAAACTGTGTGACACCACCACTAGACCAGACAGACACTAAAGAGACAGACACGGACATTTTTATTAAATTATTAATGCATAATCAACGCGAAGAACTCAAAGCACTCCCGGACCCCACACACAAACTCAAACTCTTGACCATAACATGTATCGCAGTCCCTCACAGAGTTTCATCTTCAACGAACAGCATTGGGGGTGGTCTCATCGTGGCAGCACTTGTAGGTGGTGTAAACCTCCATAGTTTTGGGACACTCCGCGCACCTGAGTCTCTCCGGCAGCTTGCCGACGACGTTAGAAACCTCGAGGATGGAGCAACGGTGGGGGGGCTTGGGTGCATTTTCATGGCACTCCTTGAAGGACCATTCGAATCCCTTGGTGACCACAAACTCCTTCCACTTCTCGAAGTCAGCCACCGTCTTCAAGATGGTGGTCCCGTGTCCGGTCAGGATCACCTCAGACCCTTTGCTCAGCAGCGCCCAACCACTCTCGTTCTTGTAGGACAACATCTTCTGAATTTCCTTAGTCACGTCGTCCTCCTCCTCCGCTGACTTGCGCGCCTTTGTCACGAACAAGCTCTCAACCCCGCTCCAGAATCGGCTGAAAATATTCTTGTTTTCGTTCTCCGCGTGGAACAGCTCAATCAAGATCTTCTTCTCCTTCAGAAAGGCATCGTTAGCCAGAGATGTGGCGTACTTATTGAACTGCTGGACCCAATCCTTGTCGTGACCACCATAGAAGAAGATGTATTTCTCCTCCTCGAACTGTTTCACACAAATTCATCTTTGTTATATAAATGAATTGAGACCTCACCCAAGCAGGGTATATATATAGCATATATACGTATAACATACATACCCATGCACCAATTTTGGGGTGAATTTGGGACACAATGGGCGCGATCCATTGGCGACTGCTGTGAATTTCATCTTCCTTGGTCTTGGTGAAGGGGAAGGCCTTGATTCCCCAGGAATGGATCAAGTGGAAAGCATTGTGGTGAAGAATCTTGCCTTGGTGGTTCATGGTCACCACCATGGCCTTCTTCTCGAATTGCCACTCCTCTTTCATGTACTTGAATCCGGCGACGCTTCCGAAGTGCTCCACCACGAAGAATGGCATCTCTGCTTTCAGGTTCTCGAAACTCTTGCTCAGCTGGTCCGTCCATTCCTCCACGATCGGAACCCACAGGATCGTGTACTGTTCCGTCTGGTTCTTTGTCTCGATGGCCTCGCGGATTTTAAGCAACACTAATCGTTCTTCGTCCGTCATGTCCAGTGTGGATACGAACAAGTAGACGTTCTTCTTTTCCAGCACATCGATGCTCACCTGTCGCAGACATTTTAATTTAATTTATTAAATCCAAATGATACATACACATTGATATTACTTTAATATGTCGCATTATGACCAATGCTAGACCTCTGAGTGTTACCAATTGATTGATTCATTTGACTGCCTTCATTTGGACCGTTTCACAATATATTTGACACGTATAGGCAGGTAGGTATGATCAAGGGAAGTCATTATAGTACTTACTTTTGTAATGTAAATTGCAATACAAAAGTATTCTTATAATTAGGATTAGAGGTAATACTTTGTTTTGCTTCCATTATTACACCTTCGAGCAATTACTTTAGAAACCAACTTCCTACCTACCCACTACCTTTGAATAGGGAGGGAGAGCTCGCTTGATCTTATATTTTTTTTAAAAAAATTATTTTACAATTAGTAGAAAATCTAAAATAAATATAATTTTATAACTATATTTTTTTAAAAATGATTTTTTAATTTCAAAATCAGCTGTTAAAGAAACTAAATATAAATCTGGTAGGTCTTATAAAATCTTGATGAGATAAGTTCTCCCACATACCCAAAAGATAGGAAGGGAAACTGATTCCCTTCCTTTGTTATGGTCTCAAAAGTCATTCAGTCTGGCCCACTTCGTCACTGTCGAAGTTCCGAATAATTTAGGAGTGGATTCAAGACTTTATTATTAGAAGAAAACTGCACATTTAATTAACAACAAGACACCTTTATTCAAACACAGTGGAAAGTTAAGATCCTTTTTTTATTTTTATTGTGATAGGTTAAGGTCTCTCTTTCTCCACACAACTTTATTCGACCCGGGAGTAAAAAGAGAGAGAGGTTACATACCGTGGTTTTGGAGGCACCATCATACAGTGACTTTGGAACATCCGACGAGAAAATGAGAAGCTTGAGCACCTCCGAAATCTCCGTTGGGTTCTGCATAATCATCACAATCTTGGAATAGATTCTCGTCACCTCTGCATGTAGTAGTATAAGATATATAAATAACTCATAAGCACCACCATCGATCTCTCTCTTCTTCAAATTAATTCAATGAAAAATAAATTATATATTAATTACCCACCTATCTGTTGCCTGCATAGAGTGATCTGCTTTCTCAGCTTGCTGAGAATTATGTTGATCTTCTGGCCATAGTGGGACAGTTCTTGCATGTGCTCCCTGTATTCAAACAAACGATCATAACCACATCAAACACAGAAATATATACACGCGTAACAAATTAACGATGGGGATGTCAAGGGAAGGAGAAACTTACGACTCGGTGATGAGGCAATCGATCTGAGTGACGATGGCGACAATACTGATGATGGCCCAGTAGACATCAAGTGGGATCTGTTCAGTGGCAGCGACCAAAGCGGGGACATCCTTGGTGCCGTACGAGGAGAGTTGTTCGAGCTCGAAGATGTGCTCGATGACTTGCAAGGTAGACTTGGTCAGAGAGTTGAGCTCCACGATGGCCTGGCGGTGCTTCTGGAGGGAGGCGGGTTTGGTGAGGACCGGAACTCGCTTCAGCATCGCCACCGATTTCGCCAGTAAATCGTTGGGCTGCAGCTGAGCAAGAAGCCAGAAGTCGCCGCAGTCCATAGCAAAAGCCGCGAGGGTAAGCACGGCTTTTACGCCCCACTCATAGTGTGACAGCTTCCCGAGAATCGCCATTGTGGTCTTGTGAGCTACTTGCTCGCCTGGAGGCTTGCATTGCATCTACCGTTCAAGAATACAAAAAATATAGTTGAGTAAGATCTTGTTGTCTCTACACTTTGTCTGTTCATTTTTCATTTTCTCTTCAAGATATAACACATGAATATTTATTAAATTCCTTCCATGATTTTTTGAGTTTCAAAAGACACACGTGACTTTAATTTGTTTTACATTCTTTCCCCCACAAAGTCCAAAAATGTTGGTTTATTCTAGAATCTTAATCTCCTAGAAAAAATCTTTGTACGTATGAATGAGAAGGGGAAGGATCTAGGGATTACCTCAAAAGAAATTTGCCTGAGAGTGCAGAGGGGTGAGGAGAAGTTGGCTTGGGTGTATTTTTCGTCAACGTGTTCCAAGCTTACAAAGGAATTCCCCTGTAAAAAGATACATCAGTACGGACAGTGAACATAGAAGAAGAAGAAGAACCAAACCGCAAAAAGGGGGAAAAAAAAGGTAAAAGAAAGAGATTGAAGAAACCTGGACAACACCGTCGACAATATGGGTGGAACGGGTGAGGGTGTTGTGGACATGGGAGAAGAGAGGTCCAACATCGAACTTGGAGTCACTGTTGACATGGGTTAAGATGATTTGTACTAAGATCTGATCATCCGACATGGTGAGAGGGTTGTTATCATGGCCCTCACCACCGCCGGGGATCATAGATTTCAGTGAGAAAGTAGAAGTAAGTGATGCCATGATGATCACAGCTAAACAAGAGCCAAAGAGAGACTAGAAGTAGGTTTGGGAGAGTTAGTAGTGGCGAGTGGTGTGTGTCTTAAGCCAGACTTGTGATCCTATTTATAACAGAATGAAAGCCAGAGATGACATGTGGGCTCCGGCACAAGCCCTGAGTCGGATTAACGCGTTGGGGATATGAGGTGTAATAATATCTCTCAGCTTTGGCATAGCATGACATGTGACAGGGGTCCGGTTTCTCTCACCTCCCTTTTTTTACCCATCTCTCATTGTCCTCCATCTTGGCCGTCCAAATCTTGATCCAATGGTTCAATTTTTTTTTTTGAAAAAACCGCGCCCGGTTTTTCAAAAATCCCAAAACCGCGCGCGGTTTTTTGTAAATCCCTCTGGATCATTGGATCAAAAAATGGACGGTTCAGATTGCGAAAATGAGGGATAATGAAAGGGAGGATTATGAGAGAATCCTCTTCCGTGACATGGGTGAGGCCATACTTGTTGGGTTTCTCTCTTAATCCTTTTCTTATTATCCCTCATCATCTCTAAATTATATCCGTTCAGTCAATCACAATATTACCTCTTCTCCCCAATCAACCCAATCAACGATCCATATGAGCTTATGAGGGAAAATAAGAAAAACGATGAGGAGAAGCAATCCTCTTCCGACCACACCTATTTTAATTTGCTTGCGTGATTCTTTTAACAGCAACTTTGTGCGCTTTTCCTTGTACAGTTATTACTACGTAAGAAATTTTAAAAATGGGAACGCCAAAGAAAAAAAGGACATTGAGAAAACACTTACCAGGGGAAAAAAACAGAGACAAAATGGGAAAACAAACAAATGCCTTTCTTTCACGCGGGCGAGTTTTAAATGTTTCGCGACAAATTCATCACTCCGACCCATTTGACCGATAAAACCAAATTGTTCTTCCTTACACGGTTAAGCATCTGCGATGGTTCACTTTTTTTTTTTTTAAATGTATTTACTTATTAAATGTAGACTAGTAGTAGAATTTTAAGGGTTAAGGTGCATTTTTGCCAACAAACTATTACTCGAGAAGCGTCCAGCACAAATATTAATTAAGCGTATCTTAAATACCAACAAACAATTAAAAATGTGCAGATTAGCCAACGAACTTTTAAAAAAGTTCAGTCAACACAACGCCGAACTTATTCCAAAAAGTTAATGTCGGTTATCTAAATTTCACTAAATTAAATAATTTTTTTGTCTTTTATTCAAAACGAACTTTTACCCGAGCACAAAAAAGTTTTACTCAGGGAGCTCCCAAAGACAAAATTCTTAATTTCACTAAATTAAATAATTTTTTTGTCTATTATCATTATTCAAAACTACTTGTATAGATATCTATGGACAAAAAATACTCATTTACCAAAATAAACAAAAGTTTTAATGAAAAATATAATTATATGATTTAAATAAAACTCAAGGTGTTTTATAATTTATTATATATGTTAAACAAAAAAAAATTATATGATTTCTTTTTATTTTAGAAGAAATTTATGTGAGTTAATAAATGCATTTAATGTTAATAAAATTTAAAAAATCTAAAAAATCTATTATATCCGGAAAGAAATGAAATAAGTTTAATTTCTATTTTTATAAAAAGAGTTTAATAGATATCAACATTGACACTTAATAATATAAATCTGGCAACTTGATGATATTTTTGTTAATTAAATTATCTATTCATTATATGGATATGGGACTTGTTGATTTTTTTTTTAAAGTCCCATAAATAATTTGCTGAGGCTATTCCAAGATACTTAATTAATGACAATTTTTTTTTTTCAACGAGTCCCGTATTGATATAATCAATAGATAATTTAATTAACCAAAATATTATCAAGTTGCCGGATTTATATTATTAAGTGTCAATGTTGATTACCATTAAATTTTTTTTATAAAAATTAAAATTAAACTCATTTCATTTCTTTCCAAATATAATAGATTTTTTAAATTTTATTAACATTAAATGAATTTATTAACTCACATAAATTTCTTCTAAAATAAAAATAAATAATATAATTTTTTTTTTGTTTAACATATATAATAAATTATAAAACACCTTGATTTTTATTTAAATCATATAATTATATTTTTAATTAAAACTTTTGTTTATTTTGGCAAATGAGTAGTTTTTGTCCATAGATATATATACAAGTAGTTTTGAATAATGATAATAGACAAAAAAAATTATTTAATTTAGTGAAATTAAGAATTTTGTGCTGGGAGCTCCTCAGTAAAACTTTTTTGTGCTGGGTGCTCCTGGAATAAAAGTTTGTTGGCAAATCTGCACCTTAGATAACAGACATTAACTTTTTTCTAACGGCGTTGTGCTGACTGCACCTTTTTAAAAGTTCGTTGGCTAATCTGCACATTTTTAATTGTTTGTTGGTATTTAAGATACGCTTAATTAATATTTGTGCTGGACGCTCCTCGGGTAATAGTTTGTTGGTAAAAATGCACCTTAACCCTTGATTCAATAGTCATGAGGAAAGGATGACAGCGAGCGGGGAAATTAAAAAGAGAGAAGCCATGTCCGAAAATTGCTCAACAAAACTAGGATGATACTAAAAATACAATGATAATGTTCTTGCTAAAAGATACCAATTTTTATATTAAAAAATATTCAAGAAATAACAGGGGAAAAGAGAGAGAAAATGACGAGTAAAGGGTTAACCTGTAAATATGGTATACAATCGTTTTTCAAACTCTGATCTTCAGACAACTGAATATAAATTATATAATTTTTTTTTTAAAATATAATAGGTGTGATATATATTTAAAAACAAGGGGAAATTGCACTGAAGTCCCAAGTTTAAAAAAATACTAATAAAAAGTCCTTTGAAATCTCTAATTTGCAGGTAAGTCTATGGCCAATCATTGACAAGTCCATATATGTGTTCGCATTGATAGGTGAAGCAGCTCACAGTAAGGGAACTTGAATCTTTTAAAATTTTAATTATATTACTTAAAAGTCTGAGGAACTTGCGCAAATTAAAGATTTTAAAGGATCTTTTAATAGTATTTTTTTCAAGCTTAATACCTCAGTGCAAATTTTGCTAAAAGCAATGGACCCAAGTACATGAGAGACTAAGGGGTGGCTTGAAGTAATAAGGGCTAGAGGAAGTAGTTACTTTTATTGCTTTCTAGGACTCATTTAATCGATACAATTTTATCAAAATGAAGAAAATAATAGTATGGAAAAAAGTTGATTCAACAACTAGTAATGATGATGTACTACTAACGATTCTCATAAATTAATAAAAATAGTTAAAATCATTAAATTTATCTTAAAATTTAAATAATTTCTAATAATACTCTAAAAAAATTTATATATGGAGAGCAACATTGCTCAATGAAATTTATACACATAAAGCAACTTTACTCTGATTTGGGTCCTCCTCGACAATACTCGTTAATTTTACATACAATAAGAAATAATCATTTTCTTCTCAGATAATTGTCTCATGCGTGCAACGACTTTCAAGTATGTCATTCTTGTTTTGAGATACTGGCCTCATGTGCCCTCATCATCAATTATTCTATTGTTTTATTAATGGGGCATTATATATTTTTCATTACATGCTCTTTTAAATTTCTTTCTAAATGGACGCTTTTTATTACAATATTTCTTATAATGTTTTCAATTTTAAAAAGATCATTGGCACATAACTCTCTGTTTTCAAAGAGGATTAAGTTACTTCAAATGAATGTTATAAAAGGCTAGCTAGAATCCTATGTTTGATGCCAGCTACAGCATAGACTTCACATGAATCTGTAGTTTAAATTTAATCCAAAATTTAACCACCGTTTAATTAGTTGAAAAAAATGAATAAGTGATGTTATAAAAAATTAATAGAGATCAAATATAAAAAGAAAGAAGCGCTACTAGTAGTGCAGTGGTATTGGGATTTGTTTTCCCCTCTTAGGTCTTTAGTTCGATCCCCTCCCCTCGTCTTGTATCAAAAAAAAAATATAAAAAGAAAGAGCCCAAAATTAATTTAGAATTTTCAACCCCACTTCTCCCTTTTTTTTCTTTTGTTAATCTCCCATCCCTCTCCCAGACACGCTTTTAAAAGAGTTAGACTTTATATCAAAAAAAAAAAAAAGAGTTAGACTTTAATAAATTTAAAATAATGCATATTTTAAAATTCAAGAATAGTGTAAGTATATTTTGTTGAGACGAATAATATTTAAAAAGTTTGGCGGGATCCGAAGTTTGATTTGCTGCTAGTTGGGCTCTGCTAATTAATTATTAATTTTATAATCTCAACAACTCCCATCCATGTGGAGTAGTTCGATGGCTTTGTGTGGATATAAACAAATAAAAATGGGTGAGCAGGGCCTTTCCATTTTCTTTACCGTTCACTTCCCTCTACTTTTTTATTCTCACTGTTAAATTAACTTTAAACGGTTGAGATTCAATATTCTAAAAACAATGTGTGTGGGTAATACTTTAATAAGAGTATAAAGATATTAACTAGTTACATCAAATATTAATGATGTAAATTTATTTATATAAATTTTTTGTTATTTAATATTATAATAATATTTTTGTAGGATATTGAATCTCAACCATTTAAAGTTAATATAATGGTGAGAATAAAGAAGTGGAAGAAGTAGAATGTAAGGGAAACGAAGAGGCCCCTTACCCTTAAAATGGGAGCAACTCCTTCGGTTTTGACTAATCCGAATTCGCCCCAAGTCGAGTTCATGATCATGGGGAAAGAGCTCCCAACACCATTTTCTCCATTCCCATACCTTGAACTAAAGACGTGGTTAAGGGAGAACAAAGCCCTTTCTACTTGCTCCCAATAGATGTTAGTAATGCGGTTTCACTTATTACCGTGTGGATTCTCTTTTGGGATATGATTCGAGAATATGGGTATGAATTCTTGTTTTTATTAGGCAATACAACCCCTAAATAATTAAATTGGGGGAGAGGGGGGGGGGGAATTTCCACACGAGTCGGCGGATTATATGTTGGAGGTTTTTGGAGGAGTATATTCGTAATTAAATACCACATAAGTAATGGGTAGGGCTGGAACCAGGATTTGAAATTAGGGGGCAAAAATTATAGAATAGAACTTAGTCAAGTTAGTATTTGAAATTAGAAGGCAAAAATTATATAATTTGGCCCAAAATTTTATGAAATTATGCTTTAACCTCATAAATATTTCAATATTTTCATTTTAGTCCCTCGATGAGACTTTTTGATAGGGACTAAATTGACAATATTTAAAAAAATTTAGGATAAACATAATTTTCTAAAATTTTAAGTTAAATTCTGTAATTTTAGAAGGGGCAGGGGCCACCCCTAACCCTCTTATTTCGCCCTTGGTAATGGACATGGATATATCATATATATGCACATACACATTGTCTTCTATCTTAAACATAATAGCTAATTTATTAGTGAATTTAAATCTAAATATAAGACTTTTTAATATTTTAGATTTATCATTTTTATTTTTATTTATTTATTTAACTTATAGATCGATACATAATACTATAATTATACTCAAACATTTCATAGTGATCCTATAACACGTGCTACAATTAAATAATCTATTTATCTTATTTAATACTAAAAATTACGTAGTATTGGAAAAAAAAAAAAAACCTATTCTTTTCGTATCCCTGTTTGTTGTCGTGATTTTCTGATGTAACATCAAGCTTTTTATTTTCCTTTGGATTTTTTTTTTCCAAAAAAACAAATAAAAGCTTTCTTTTATGTAAAGAGAAAAATGTGAAACGTGAAACATTTGGAGGTGTCAGCCTGTCAGGAACGAGACGAAGTGAAGCGCTAGGGCTTTACAATGTCCCGCCTTTATATGATGTACTTTGGAAATAAGATCCTCTCGTTATGACACTAGTAGTGCATTTCCGGCATATTTTTCCGTATAGATTAAGAAAAATTTTAAATTTTATTAACCGAGTCATTAAATTTAACAACTTTTTCATTTCATTCATATTTAATATACATTATACTCCAATGAAAACATGGTCAATTCCAATATTAAATTAAGGGAAAAAATGCAAACTCAAATGAAAAATTTAATAAAATGTCTTATAAATGGAACCATAAAATTTCTTCTATGTCTCTCTGCTTTATAAACGTTATAAATAAGAATAGAGCATAGTGTTATGGAATCAAATATTACGCTCGTCATAAGTGTGGCCCAACAGGAGACATCCAATACATTTGGGCTTGGAGGCACAAGAGGCTCAACAAGTCCAAACCCTAACCCTAAGGTAGCCTCTATATATAGTAGGTTAACCTAAAAGGTACACATCTTCTAAGCTCTCTCCTTTACGATTCAGCCACACAGAGCACACACCCCACCCCCCTTTGGTGAAAGCCTCCATGTGTGCGCGGAGATCATCGATCCTCTCAGGTATCTCATCCATGGATACCTTGGGAGAGAGCTATTTGATCCTACATCAATATATCAGCCCACCTAGGGCTAGACACTTATGTTCTACAACAGAACATTGGCGCCGTCTGTGGGGAATCGGTAAATTTCTGATTCCCATGACCGAAGATGGTCAAGGATTCCAATTCCTAACTGCCAATCGAGCAATCTTGGAAATTTACAGTTAGGGTTTGTGAGTTTAATTTTCTTCAAGCCCCAGACCTCACTGATCTATAAACCACTTCAGCGAAATCCATAAACGGTGCTGAGGAATGCCCAATCTCAGCGTACGTCAACAAGCTCTGATATGGAGCAAAAATTCACAACAGCGTGGAGTATGGAATGACCATTGCACTGTGAGGGAAGCAGAAGCGTGCCAGTGGCGGATTGGGTGAGGTTAGCGGCTTCAAATTGTTATTCAGATGATATGTCATGACGAATCCGTGATGTGGATGGTGTGACGGAGATTTTTGGATCTACATTGATTTTATTTGGGGGTTGCTTGTCTCCATCTGGGTCAATGCCGGGAAAGTTAAACCGGGATACAATACTGAGATGAGCAAGCTAAATGCCGAGAGGAGATGTGCCGTGTTGGGTCACGTCCGTGTATGTCTCACGTGAGTAGCTGCATGGCATGTTTTCGGGTTCGAGGCTTGGCATCACTCTTGTTCTGTTTCTGAATATGCTCCACAAGATGCTCCAAAGTAACCACCCTGCCGAGATGAGAAAGCACCAGGGGGATGTGCCGAGATACGTTGCGTAAGCATGTAGCCCAGGTGGAGACATCAAAACAGTGGTCTAGGGCGCTACGTCAACACTGAAGAGGCAATATCGAGCTACAAAGCCAGGATAGATGACCGAGATTCCCATTGTTTAAATGATAATGTGCTGTAGAGGTCCATATACGATCTCAAGGTTCTATTAAACCTGATCGCTCCAAGGGTAATCGGGGTCCGCCTGTGCATCACGGTTCCAGTAACGTCGGCATACCCATATTGCATTGTGCCTGTGCCGTAACCAAGATGCTAATTCCAGAGTTCCTTGTCGACATTCTCGGTTGTTTGGAGGCTCATCTTTCTCTGTGTCTTCAAGAATCGGGTTCCATGGCAAACAAAAGGACTTGAGCCCATATAGACTTCAGCCGAGATGCTTCTTTAATATTAACTGGGAAATCTCTATTGCTCTCCGGGTTTGACTAAAGCCGAGACACTGACTGTACAGGCGAGAAGTCAAAACTGAGATGGGTACGTTAGTGACCGAGTTATGCATGTTTCTGAGATGCATGGGCTGGGTATTTGAACGAGGAAATGCATAGGCTGAGATACCTCCAACATCGGGAGTGTTTTATCATAAAACCTGCTTGTCTCGGCAAAGGCTTCCAAGTTCTGGTGGCGCTCTCTACAACGTCAGTAGCTGGGATATTCGCAAGGTGCTTAAAGCCGACGTGCTTGTTATGGATTCGTTGAGATTACCATTCGAGATCCCGAGATAGCAGAACCAAGATACAATGCCGGGGTGCCTCAGGGTCCATGGCCGATATCCCTTTCATTCAAGACTGGCTTCCTCGTAATGCAGTATTTGGGATCTCCTGCATGAAGTGACCAGGATGATGAGGTGCCGAGATGAAGACTTCATAATCTGAAAGGTTAGTGTTTCGCTCCCAAATCATCTGGTATGCCGAGATTACTATCTGAGGAGCCGAGATGCTTGAAATCGACGCACAACGCATCAATGTCGAGATAGTGAGCTGCTTCATTATTATCAGTGCCGAGATACTTGGCAATATTAGATCTGTTCGTGGGAGCGCTGGACCCATCATTTTAGTCATTAAAGCTGCACCAGTAAGAAGTGTCGTATGCAATGTTAAAGGCCAAAGGATTTCGAATAATTTGATGGAGAGCCTAATTTCAGTTACATTCTCTCCATTGATGCTGAGCCTAGAAAGGTTTTGTTTGAGTTTTAATGGATGTTGGGCCTGCAAGCTCTCAAATTCGTTGAATGTGTATAAATCAGCTAGCGACAAACCGCACAATGCAGAGGTCCCCGAGTGTGAAATCGTGCCCAAGGGTATAAGCCGAAGCTTAAGGTCCAAGAGACTTGAGTATAGTTCTTGAGGCCCTAAATTTATTTCTATTTAAGCTCAAACCTGCTTGACCCGATGTTCAATGTGGGACTGTCAGGATCAAATTATAGTGGATATCTGAACCACTGTTCTTCTATGCCGAGACTACAAGGATGCTCATGAGACTTCGAAGCTTCCAAGCACTGGTCCTGCATCTTTAATGTCACATTCTACAATGTCCATGGTGCCTTCAATAACTACAGATAATCTTAGCATTAAAGGTGTTTTAACGGTGTTAATGAGAGATGCCTTTAGCCTTACTCTTATTCAGAATTTGGAAGGAATTCTTGTTCTGGTTCATGCTGGACCTTTTGCAAGTATTGCTCATGGGAATTCTTTTATCTATCGTGGTTGATAAGAGTGCACTAAAGCTTGTCGATCCAGGTGGAGTTGTAGTTACAGTAGTGGTTTGACACCTCAAGGTGCTATTATTGTGACAACAATAAGGGCTCTAAAAATACATGGTGGAGGGCTTGAAGTTGTTGTTGGAAAAGCCTCTTGACCATGCATGTTTGGCCCAGACTTGTTATTGAATATCAGATGCTGTCTGCATTTTGAGTATTGGATAAGCAATTAAATTGAATTATAGCTATTGGTAATTGTTTTGTTGCTTCGTACATGGTACTGATAGGGACAAAACATCAGCCACCTGAACGTTTTGAAACACCTTCCATGTCTATTGGGAGTAGCTATCTTTAAAATCTCAAAGTTTGGTGGATTGGGAACTTTAGCTTGAGACTAATGATGTTGTTTTTGGTCAACAATTATGGTCAACATTCGAATCTGGTTAAAACCTTGGCTCCATATAAAGGCGACAATGGCAAGGTATGCTCTGTCTTGTGGATAGATTAAATGCTGATTTTTCGGATCATATGTATTTTTACATCG
Organism: Acacia pycnantha; assembly: GCA_025563575.1. Classification (NCBI taxonomy): domain Eukaryota; kingdom Viridiplantae; phylum Streptophyta; class Magnoliopsida; order Fabales; family Fabaceae; genus Acacia; species Acacia pycnantha. The sequence goes on along the minus strand of JAMWYP010000011.1, from coordinate 9,305,425 downwards.
CTGCCCTCCTTCTCACCCTGACTTATGAATTAAGTTTGTGGGAAGATAGATTGTGGAGCAATTCCTTTGAAAAAATTTGTACTGGGCTATTGCTTAGATAATAAGAAGGAGATTTTTGAAGAAGCATATATCTACCAACAGTAAAGTCAAATCAAAATATTAATCTACTTCAAGTATTTTTGATGAGTTGCTTTTGTTGTTGAATTGCAATATTGACCCTACGATGTGGCAGACCCAATTTAAACTGAATCTAGTAAAAATCTGGGCTCCGTGTAACGACGGCTACAGCCGCCAAGTTAAAAAACATGTAGGAATCCGAGGTACATAAACCCGTTTCCGAAAATCATGTCAAAGCTAAAACATGTAGGAATCCGAGGTACATAAACTTGTTTCCGAAAATCATGTCAAAGCTAAAACATGTAGGAATCCGAGGTACATAAACTCGTTTCCGAAAATCACGTCAAAGCTAAAACATGTAGGAATCCGAGGTACATAAACCCGTTTCCAAAAATCATGCCAAAGCTAAACATGTATGAAGTCATGGTAAAGAAACCAGTCTTCGAAAATCATGTTCAAGTTAAACATGTAGGAATCTGAGGTACAAAAACCCGTTTCTGAAAATCATGTCCAAGTTAAACATGTATGAATACTGAGTAAAGAAACTCGTTTTCGAAAATCATGTCCAGCTAAACATGTACGAATTCTGAGTACACAAACTTGTTTTCGAAAATCATGTCCAATCTAAACATGTAGGAATCTGATGTACACAAACCCGTTTTCGAAAATCATGTGCAATCTAAACATGTATCAATTCTGAGTAAACAAACTCGTTTTCGAAAATCATGTGCAATCTAAACATGTAGAATTCTGAGTAAACAAACTCGTTTTTGAAAATCATGTCAAAGCTAAAACATGTAGGAATCCAACGTACATAAACTTGTTTTCAAAAATCATGTCAAGTCTATCTTATACGATTAAATCCGCGCTCCTTAATTGGATCCCAGATAAATTGTGGAGTCCGTCCCTACGAAAGGGATGAAGGCAGACCCCGGCTTAACTGAATTTAGTTAAGATCCAGGATCCGCAGAAATAACGGTTAAAACGTGCATCCTTCGGGACATGGTAAAGCCGGATCAAATGGCCAAAACGTGCACCCTTTGGGACACGGTAAAGCCGAGATAAGTTCTGCTTAAAGTTTTACAGGAAATAAAGACAGAAGGCGGACCCCGATTATACCAAATCTGGTTAAAATCAGGGATCCGTATAAAGTTCCGAAGGATGACTTGATTTAACTGAATCTAGTTTAAATCTGAGTTCCGTGTGAAGATCTCGGTTAAACCGAATCTGGTTAAAATCGGGCGCCGTGTAAAGGCACCAATGCTGCCAAGTCTTGAAAGTCCTTTATTGGATTATTTGCGACGACAATGTCGCCAAATCTATTTGAATGATTGAATTCTGGGTAAACAAACCCGTTTTCATGTGTCATAAACCCGGAATCTCGGGTAAGCATGTAAGGAATCCCAACAATGACGAACACCTGGTCCGAGTTGGAAATTAACACATCTTGGCAGCTCAGAGACCTGAACTACCAGGATGGGGGGCAACAGTGTGGATAACAAGTTGTTAGTGGAAAAGCATGGTGACAATAACTGAGGTTAATGCAAACTCGGTAAACACTCGAAATCTCGGGGTTTGAGTAAATAACCCGGAATCTCGGTGTTAAAGTAAATAACCCGGAATCTCGGTGTTACAGTTTATAAAACCGAAATCTCGGGGGTTAAAGTATATCAACCCGGAATCTCAGAGTTAAGGCATATAAACCGGAATCTCGGTGATATATGATCAAACCATATTTTTATATGATTTTTCATGATTAAATTGGGATTCTTAATGCGTTTTCTGGGACATTATTACATGATTAAACACTAATTTAAGTTAGGAACATTTGTATTGAATTAAGTGAAATTAGGGGCAAAATGGACATAATTTATTACTTATTCATGCAAATGATTTCTTGGACTTTTGATGCTACATTGTGTTTAATCTTGCATTATAGGTGTTTAAGAAGGAAATTTGAGATTTTTGAAGACCAGAATTAATGTCAGAGAAGGACCCAAATTACTGTCAGAAAAGGACCTAAACTTGAAAATATGTCAGAGAAGGACCGGAATTTATGACAGAGAAGGACCCCAATTAATGTCAGAGAAGGGCCTAAAACGAAGATATTGACAGAGAGGGCCCAAATACGTAAAACTCAACGTTTTGCTTATTTGATCAATTAGGTTTTCTTCTGGATTTTTTTTGGGGCAGAACCCGACATTCATTCAGGGAGCAGCCGCGCAACGATTTGGGGAGGACTGAAAATTTGAGAAACGCGGACGAAAAAACCTGGACGAGACCTTGATCGATCGACCCTTCCTTCAACCTTCATCATTCTTCTACCTTCCTTCACCTCTTAACCCACCTCGCCGGCGGCTTCTTGCTCTACCACCACGGTCGCCGGCGAGAAGCTTTCTCTCCACTATTTTTCTGCTCGTATCACCGTCTCTTCTTCACTTAAACACCACACCATCCTCCCTCGTCGGTTTCTCTGTGATTTCCGTGAAGTTTCTATTACTTCCGGTGGGATACTGAATTTCCCGGTGACTTTTCCAGATTCCGGCGAGTGTCCTGATTGCTATGTGTGGCTGATTTCTTTTGGTTCTGGGAGATGAGGATGTGTTCTTGAGTTTCAAAGCTTTAACATGGGAGTATTTTGTTCATTCTATTAGTCCAGATTTATATATTTAGATTGTCTAGTTTTAGGAATTATTGTGTATAAATTCTGGAATTGAGATTAATTTTATTGTCTTTGTTAGTTTGACAATTGTGATTGGATTGAATTTTGTAGCTTGTTGGATATATATATATATATATATCATTATTGATTCAATGATATTGTGTTGTCTACGTGGTATTGTTAGATAATATGATTGAATTGGATTAATTGAGTGGCGTGGTATTGCATTCATATGAAGAAGAACCAAGTTGCATTAATTTAATCCTAATCACACACTAAGTGGTTTTAAATAATATCTCAAGAGATAGTAGTTAGCTACGGTAGTAGGAGCTACTATTAATTGAGAATATTGGACTCAAGTGGTATCTTGGGGTTTTCCATCTAGACTTAGTGAAAATTTACTCATATATTTAGTTGAACTATGATAGTCACTATTCCATTTCCAAGAGCATTCATACTCATTTCCATACCCCATTCCATTTTATAAAGAAAATACCAAAAATAATAGTTATGATTTAATTAAATTGCATTCCTATTTCAGTTTATCAATTTGAAAAGCCAAAACCAATCTGCCCCTTGTTTAATTGCATTCAGATGGCATTTAGATTACTTAGGATTCAATAAAAGCACTAGTTCAAAAAAAAAGCTTCAAGACCGCCTCATTTAGACCGGATTATAGAGAATCAGGTCTTAAAAGTATGACCGGTGGCAGTTTCGTAAATATAAATAACTTTTTGGACTGGATTATAAAGGATCCGGTCTTAAAAATATGATCGGTGACACTTTCGTAAATATATAGAACACTTTTAAGACCGGACTATAAAAGATCCGGTCTTAAAAATATGACCGGTGACACTTTCGTAAATATATAGAACACTTTTAAGACCGGACTATAAAAGATCCAGTCTTAAAAGTATGACCGGTGGCAATTTCGTAAATATATAGAATACTTTTAAGAACGGGCTATAAAATATCCGGTCTTAAAAGTATGACCGGTGGCAATTTCGTAAATATTGTGAGAAGACGCTGATCAGAGATGAGTCCGAGAATGCGATGATTTATTCATTCGCTTAATTGAAATTATATACAAATGCTAATAAGTAAATAATCTTCTGACCTAGGTAGTTCTTATAATATAGGGATTACAATCAGGATTATAATTACGAAATTCAAAAAACCATGATCTGCTAAATTAATTCCTAAAATCTCTCTAAGAACTTAATTAAGATTATTACAATCAAGAATATAATTATGAAATTCATAAAACAATGATCTGCTAACTTAATTCCTAAAATCTCTCTAACATCTTAATTAAGATGATTACAATCAGGAATTTAATTACGAAATTCAAAAAACCATGATCTCGCTAACTTAATTCCTAAAATCTCTCTAATAACTTAATTAAGATAATTGCACAATATAATCGTATACGCTAACTAATTAAATCTTAACTTCCAACAAATATATATAACACTTTTAAGACTGGATTATAAAAGATTTGGTCTTAAAAGTATGACCCGGTGGCAATTTCGTAAATAAATAGAACAATTTTAAGATCGGTTGTTTCAAACAACCGGTCTTAAAAGTATACTTTTTAAGACCGGTTATTTGAAACAACCGGTCTTAAAAGTGTAAAAAAAAATGATCGGTGGCAATTTCGTAAATATATAGAACACTTTTAAGACCGGCTTTTTAAAACAACCGGTCTTAAAAATATTCTATATATTTACGAAATTGCCACCAGTCAATTTTTTATTTTTTTTACACTTTTAAGACCGGTTGTTTTAAAAAACCGGTCTTAAAAGTGTAAAAAAAAAAAACTAAATTCGCTAAACCTGTTAAGTCCGTAAGTCTGCATTGTCTTCTTGGTGATATAACATTTGCTTAGTTATAGATTCAATGAGTGTCCCAAGAGCCTCACGGGTCAAATCCTCAGCAAGAATGTCATCCTCTTCCTCTAACCTACTCTCAATCTTTGTCATCCCAAGAGCCACACATTCAAATCCTTAGCAACGTTGGCGGTGCAATGCTTCGAGGGTTTTGCGATGGCGTCGACTCCAATCCTCAGCAACAGCGAAAGCGTACTACTTTGAGGATTCTGGACAACGGCGGCTCCTTCCTCTTCGATCTATGGGTCCTTCCACGCCGCCTTCGCATAGATCCGGTTTGAAATCAAACCCATATCTCTTCTTGCTTAAGTCTGTTTATTTCCTACATTGACCGCTCCTGCTCAGATCTGGACTTCGATTTTGGTTGCTTGAAGCTTTGCTAGCACCGACAAGAGGATCCTGCTCAGATTTGGTTGCTTTAAGCTTGTGATTTTTGTAGATCTGGATTTCAAATTCGATTTTCATGGTGAATGATTTCTGTTTCTTGTTATTTTTGTTTATTTCTGTACTTTGTAATCATCTTTTTTGTTTTTCTTGTTGTTGTTGCTTCCAATCTTCTCTTGGTTCTCCGTCGTTGATGACGGAGGGACATTCAAAATGTTGCCAAATCTGGTGATTTGGGACCGTTTGTTTCATTTGAGTTTATTATTATTATTATTATTTTGAAACACTTTTAAGACCGGATGTTTAAAATGTCCGGTCTAAAAGAATTTCTTTAAGACCGGTTACAAGTTTGGTCTTAATAGGGAGACTTTTAATACCGCCTGGAATAAGACCTGTCGCGGGTCCGGTCCTAATATACCTGTTTTGTCCGGTCTTAAAAGCCTTTTTCCACCCGTGAAGGCTCATCGAGAGAGATAACGATCCTAGGTTTGCCTATACGCAATCCTTGGTTTATTTTTGATTGTGGACCCCAAGGCTAAAGACAAAAAGGCCCTCATCAATATAGTATATCAACCCGGAATCTCGATGAAAAAGTATCTAAACCGGAATCTCGGTGTTAGAATATATAACTTCGAGATCTCAGAGTTAAAGTATCCAAACCCGAAGTCTCGGTTTAAAGTATATTAACTCGGAATCTCGGGGTTACAGTTTATAAACCTGGAATCTCGGTTCAAAGTATATAAACCCGGAATCTCGAGTCAACACGCACGGAATCCCAACAGTCGCGAACACCTAGTCCAAGTTCGAAAAGTAACACATCCTGACAGCTCAGTGGCCTGAACTACCAGGCTGGGGGGCAACAGAGTGGACAACGATTTGTTAGGTGGAAAAGTGTGTTATCAATAACCAGCATTAATGCAAACCAGAAAGTTTAATGCAAGTTCAGACAGGTATCCGAAATGAGCACGTTGAACGATTTGCACAAACAGTAAGTATTTTCCATTCATTTGCTTACATGTTATTAAATGCAGGAATATAAACCAGACAATTAGCCCGGGAAAATTGCTACGAAAGCAAAGTCGAATTCAGGGGATCTCGGAAAGCAGTCAATTAATATCGGCAGCTCAGAGACCTGAACTACCGAGCTTGGGCCGGGGCAACTGTTATGGAATCAAATATTACGCTCGTCATAAGTGTGGCCCAACAGGAGACATCCAATACATTTGGGCTTGGAGGCACAAGAGGCTCAACAAGTCCAAACCCTAACCCTAAGGTAGCCTCTATATATAGTAGGTTAACCTAAAAGGTACACATCTTCTAAACTCTCTCCTTTACGATTCAGCCACACAGAGCACACACCCCACCCCCCTCTGGTGAAAGCCTCCATGTGTGCGTGGAGATCATCGATCCTCTCAGATATCTCATCCATGGATACCTTGGGAGAGAGCTATTTGATCCTACATTAATATATCAGCCCACCTAGGGATAGACACTTATGTTCTACAACAGAACACATAGTATACAATTTAATAAGTAAACGGACAATTTCCACCTTGGATTCCATTTTTTATGGGGAACAGATATTCACGTGATCCGTACACAAGCTATGCATATCTTATTTCTCTTATTCAGATCTGTTTGTTTACAATTCGGATCCATCGTTACGTCATTGCCAAACATTTTATTAACCTTTGTTTAATCTCAAGTTTTTGCTCTCCGCATGATTCCACCCCCAACGCTTTAAATATTAATAACGTTAGAGAAACAGCTTTGGCTAATTTGCATGAGCTGGCATGACCCGTAATTAATGCCTACTTAATTATTAATGTATGTACTTACTGTAATCAATAATGTTACTCCTTAATTACGCACGTTTCCATTTTCACTTTTCTGACTCCTACATACACGTGGCAGCTTCATCACTCTGATTGTGTGCATTGTTGTTAGAACTGCGAGCCAACTCGGTTTACTCGGTGAGTTTAAGTTTCTAGTTAGCTAGGGATCACGTGTCAACTCGGAATAAAACTCCTCTTCCTCCACACATAGCTAAAATCGCAAGTCACTTGCTCATAATCAGTGGAAGCGGATGAACTAGTTGAGTGTAGGCCAGTATGAAATTGATCTCAGATATAATAAAAACCTGCCCAATGCTTCTCTGAATCCATGGTCCACCATATGGTGTGGACCACATGAGCCATTTCGCAAGATATATTGCTTACGAAAGTATATATACATATGTAATAATACTCTCTTTGATTCTTAATATAAGGCATTAATTAGTAAGTTTATTTGGTCATTTTTATAAAGCATTTACTTGTTCCCAATGAGCATTAATTAATTTTTTTCATGTATGCCCATAATTAATAGGGATAGTGGGTGAGAGTAATAATTAATATAATATTAGAGTTTAATACAATTAGTAGGGGTAACGTTGGAAATTACTTAAATTCTATAACAACTTTATTGACTTTAACTATTTTTACTGATTTGTGAAAATAGTTAGTTAATACCTTATAATAAAGACTAGAGAGAGTGTATTTATATAGTAGGTATTAGAATTTTCATATGCAAAAATAAGACCATTTCGCCTTGGAAATCGATCTGTAGCTAATTTACGAGTTAAGAAATTTTAACAAATATATAGTCTAAAAAGATTAAATTATGTTTTATCAAAATTATACTACTATTGAATATATTTATATTTGAAGCATATGAAATTTTCATGGGGCATGGAGATTATAGTGGTAAAGGTAAAGAATTTGAAGATTATAGAGATTATGATACTCTAACATTTCTTTATCTTTATTAAATTTATAATTTTTTCTAGATTTGATTATGTTCAGTGATTTCATATATAAATTTTATCAAAATTTTTATAATAAGTATGATAAATTATGAATATTGATAAATTTAATAATCAATGATTTAGATTTGAAATATATTTAAACTAATTTATTGATAATTTTTGTATGTTAATTATATATTTTTAAGATATGTTTGTTAATAAAGGTAAACTCTTACGAGTTTACGATCCGAGTTCATGATCTTAGTTTATCTCGCTGTCACGAGTTTAGTTAAACTCGTGAGTTTGACTTATCAAATTTAATATTGGATAAAAGTCGGATTGTGTAATGTGATTTATGTTTGGATTGACGGTAGCATAAGTGATTTTCCTGAAACTTGTTTGGATGATTATTTTGAAAAAAACAAGTTTAAATGAAAAATGACTGAAAATGACATGAATCGTATTAAATAATGCACATATATTATATGTGTGTGTATTTATTGTGAAAAATACAGAAAATTATTTGGATGATTATTAATGGAAGGGAAAAACACTTCTCATGTTGTAGAAGAAGTGTTTTATCATGTCACACACACATGAAATGGTGGGATCCACACATATATATAATGCTCATTATATATATGTGTGGGTCCCACCATTTCATGTGTGTGTAGGAATCTTCATCTTCTCATGCAACATGAGAAGTTTAAACCCCTTAATGGAAACACAAGTTTAAAAGTAGAAGACTGAAAAAATGCATAAATTTTATATAAAAAAAATAGGTAATGTATTATTTGGAAAAAAAAATTACAATACTAAACTACTTAAATTTTTTAGGATAATTGAGGAAAAGTCTACTAAAAATTTAATTGGTGAGAATGATCTAAACCATAATATTGTCATAATTTTTATATAAAAAATTATCAAGTAATTCCCACCAATTAAATTTCACCTAAACCAAAGTACTCTCATGATTATTAAATTTAAGTGAATTTATATTTAGGATAAAAAATTTCATCTATAAGGATTTATAAAAAAAATCATAATAGTATTTCAATTCAAAAAAGTGGGAGCCAACATTTTTCTTTCATAAGCTACTTTTCTCTCTCAATGGTGAAAAAACCGAAAGCAATAAATTAATTTTATTTTATGGCTTAAGTTGCTTTTTTTTTCCAAAAGCCTTAACAAACATCTTCAAAAAGTCAAAATCAACCATAACCACGTTTGAGCATCTAAAACTAACTTTTGGGATGACCAACACACAATAATAAACAGCCATGCCATAATCTTTTTCTTTTACCCAAAAATATTACATACTACCTCTGATTTTAAATGTAGGACAAAGTTTGTAGTGTAATTTGTACTATAAACTTTATCCTATATTTAGAACAGGAGTAAATATTAAATTATATTTTATCACTCCGATTCAACTAATGTAAGGTTATTTTTCATCCATTTTTTTTTCCCTAGTCTTTCTATGTAATTTAAAGAATTTATAATTTTTGTTTGCAAGAATTTATTGTTTAAGAATGTCATCTAATTGTTTATTTTAATATCATAATCCATCTGCGTCATTTTCTTAGCACTACTCTCATTACAAATGCTTGAAATTTTTTTATATATCGAAAGCAACATTGCTCAATGATGAAAATTATACAGCAGAGCAACTTTACTCTGGTTTGGGTCCTCCTCGGCAATCCTCGTTATTTTTACATACAATAAGGAAGAATCATTTTGTTCTCAAATAACTGTCTCATGCGTGCAATGACTTTCAAGTATGTCATTCTTATTTTGAGATACTGGCCTCATCATCAACTATTCTATTATTTTATTACTGGGGCATAATATATTTTCATTACATGCTCTTTTAAATTTCTTTCTAAATGGTCACTTTTTATTTGAATATTTCTTATAATGTTTTCAATATTAAGAAAATCATTGGCACATAACTCTCTGTTTTAAAAGAGGATAAAGTTACTTCGTATGAATGTTTTAAAAGGCTGGCTAGAATCCTATGTTACGTTTGATGCCAGCTACAGCATCCACATGAATCTGTAGTTTAAATTTAATCCCAAATTTAACCCCTGTTCAATTAGTTGAAAAAAATATATGAATAAGTAATGCTATAAAAAATCAATCGAGATCATATATAAAAAAAAAGAGAGTAGGGAAAATTAATTTAGAATTTCCAACCCCACTTCTCTTCTGTTTTTTTTTTAAAAAAAAAAAAAAATCTCCCCAGCAACCAGACATGCTTTTAAAAGAGTTAAGCCTTAATAAATTTAAAATAATGCACGATTTAAAATTCAGGAATAATGTAAGTATATTATGTTGAGACGAATAATATTTAAAACAATTTGGCGGGATCCAAAGTTTGATTTGCTGCTTACTTAAATGAGCTTGATGGAGTTGGGCTCTACTAATTAATTATTAATTTTATAATCTCAACTACTCCCATCCATGTGGACATGTGGAGAGTAGTTTGATGGCTTTGTGTGGGTATAAATAAATAAAAATGGGGGAGAGGGGCATCTCCATTTTTCTTATCGTCCACTTTCGTCCACTTTTTTATTCTCATTGTTAGATTAAACTCTAGAGACGATTGAGATTCAATATCCTAAAAGAAGTAAAAATGTATATATAATAATTTAATAAAAGTATAAAGATATGAACTAGTTATATTAAATTTTAATGATTTAATTTTTTTTATATACATTTTTCGTTATTTAATAATATAATAATATTTTTATAGGATATTGAATTTCAACCATTCAGAGTTAATCTAACGGTAAGAATAAAGAAGTAGAGAGAAATAGACGGTAAGGGAAATAGAAATGCCCCTCACTCATAAAAATGGGAGTTACTCCAACAAAAAATTGATTACATGCATATAGCCCCATATATAACTATTTTCTCATTTGTCATCTCTCTCACTCATCCCTTTAATAAATAAGGGTTCCCTAGTGGGATAAGTATATATCTTGCATATATTTATTGTTTTTAACCACTTTTAATATATATATCTTGATAAATATAAAGTAGGAATTTGACTCTTATATTTCATATTAGAGGGGGTATGTATTTATGACAAACAATGGAACGCAGAACGGGATTTCACTTATTATTGTGTGGATTCTCTTTTGGTATATGATTTGAGAACATGGGTGTGAATTCCCGTTTTCACAGGCAATATAACCCCCAAATAATTAAATCCGGGATATATATATATATATAGGGTTTATCGTTTGTCATGTCACTGATATATATATATATATATATATATATATATATATATATATATATATATATATATATATATATATATATATATATATATATATATGCACACACACGTTGTCTTCGATCTTAAATATGATAGCTAATTGTTTGGTGAATTTTGATCTTCAATATAACACTTTTTAATTTTTTGTATTTATCATTTTTTCTTTAAATTGATTTATTTTATTTATAGATCGATATATAATAGTATAATTATACTCAAACAGTTCATAGAGATCCTATAACATATGCTACAACTAAATAATCTATTTATCTTATTTAATCTTTTCAAATTAGTCAGCTAACTTTTATATTAATTAAGGATATATATAAAGTAATACTACAAATTTTGTAGTATTGAAAAAACACCTATTCTTTTCATATCGTTGTTTGTTATCGTGGTTTTCTCATGTAACCTCAAGCTTACTATTTGCTTTTGTAATTTTTTTTTTTTAAAGGGTTAAGGTGCAAAAATAAATAAAAGCTTCTTTTTTTTGTTATGAAAGAAAAAAATAATTTTTCAAAATTATGAAATTTTTTTTTGTACCAATCATTAACGGAATACAGGGATGAGACAAAGTGAAGCCCTAGGGCGCTACAATAATGTCCAGCTTTATATGTCCTCTAGAAATAAGATCCTCTCGTTATGGCACTAGTGGTGCATCTCCGGCATATTTTACATTATAGATTAAGGAAAATTTAAATTTCATTAATCCAATCATTAAATTTAACAACTTTTTAACTTCATTTTTATTTAATATACAGTATACTCCAATGAAAATATGGTCATTTTTAATAATAAATAATGAAGGGAAACAAATGCATACTCAAATGAAAAATTTAATGAAATGTCTTAATTATAAATGGAACCATAAAATTTCTTCTCTCTCTGCTATATAAAACTTATAAATAAGACTAGAACAGAGTATAAAATTTAACAAGTAAACGGACAATTTCAACCTTGGACTCCATTTTTTGTAGGGACCAGATATTAACATGATCCGTGTACACCCTGACTGTATCTTTCTTCCGTTACTCGTATCCATTTGTTTACAATTCGTATCCAACGGGAACCCATTTCGGTGCTTGTCCGTAGGACAAGCAGGAGAGCTTTTCCGTACGGACAAGCTCATCACCGTGAGGCAGTCAGATCGATTTTTTTACTTTTTTATTTTTTCTCTAAAATAATTTTAATGGGTAGAGAATCTAAAATAAAGATAACTCTCTCAACTAACATTTGTAAAAAATGATTTTTTCATGTAGAAAAAAAATAAAAACGAAAAATAATTAAAAAAATCCAGACAGGTTCGTATCCAACATGACTTCACTGCCAAACATTTTATAACCTTATTTTAATCTCAAGGTTTTGCTCCCCACATGATTAATGACCTTACATAGTTGAATCGAAGTGATAAAATATAATTTAATATGTATTTTTTTTTGGGTAAAAGAAAGGGCTGTTTATTATGGAATCGGAGTGATAAAAGCTGCCACGTGTAGGAGTTGAGGGATTTAGAAGCGGGAATCTCCACATTTGGTGGCCAACAATCCCATCAGAAAACTGAAAATGGAAACGTGCGTAATTCAGGAGTAACATTATTGATTACAGCAAGTACAGATTAATAATTAAGTAGGCATTAATTGCGGGTCATGCCAGCTCATGCAAATTAGTCCAACGTTAATTTATTTAAAGCGTTGGGGGTGGAATTTCATGTGGATGTGGGGAGCAAAAACATGAGATTAATTAAACAAAGATTATAAAATGTTTGGTAATGAAGACACGTTGGATACGAATTGTAAACAAATAGATATGAATAAGAGAAGAAAGATATGAACAGGGCGTGTACCGATCACGGGAATATCTGGTCCCCAGAAAAAACGGACTCCGTTTTAAAATATGATGTGAACTGGGAAGAGAAAAGAGGGACCACCGATACCTAATGGGCCATTTATGGTATGTAATTATAATATTATACAGCGGAGACACCAAAAATGGACATCAGCACAGGATTCAACCATGTAAGGTTATTTATCATGTGGGGAGCAAAAACTTGAGATTAAGCTAAGGTTATAAAATGTTGGTCAATGGTGTCACGTTGGATACAAATTGTAAACAAATGGATATGAACAAGAGAAGAAAAATATGAACAGGGTGTGCCCGGATCACATGAATATCTGGTCCCCAGAAAAAACGGATCAAATGGTCTGCCGACTCCACTATTTATTCTATAAAATTATTATTATTATTTAATATTTAATATCACAAAAATAATTTGTTTTTGCCCGTTTCAGACACCGACGTCCCGCCTATGATGTCACCCCTTACTCTAAGCCCTGACGTACTCTTTTTGGTTTTTGCCCGTTTCCATAATTTGACATTAATGGAGCCCATGAAAAGCATCGCGTATGTTCACCGAATTATAAGTTTAACAAGTTTTATATCAAAAATAAAAAAATAAGTTTAACAAGTAAAATTGGCTGGTGTTTGATCGAGTTCTCGCAAAATAATCAAATTTGATATAAATTTATAGTATAATGTAATTTGAATCGTTTCTCAGAAAAATTCATGATGGGTCTAAAATTAATAGTAAATAGTAATAATAATTTGGAAGTTTCAAAATGCAATTAAAATGAAAACAATAACTAAAACAAAATATAAAACGAGATAAATCAGATTAAAAGACGATCAACCCAGAATGGGATTTTAGAAGCTCCATTATATCATCAGACCAAAATATTATAACTAAACTCATGATTGGTTCTGGACATAATTGACTCCATTTTTTGGGATAAATTATAATCTGATTTTCATTTTATTGAAGCCACGGTCATTTCATTGAACTTCCCTCTCATACTTAATATGAGGTAATTGGAGGATTAGATTTATTTGTAAATAAAAGACCTGAATCCAATTTATTTTTTATATTTATTATTTTTTTAAACAAATTTATTTATTGTAACTTATAAACTAATATAATTCTCATATCCTATTTATAAGTCATTTTGAATATGTTTCACCAAAACTAATAAAAACATTAAAACTCATTAAACCTACTTTAAAATTCAACAACTTTTCTCATATAAGTTATATGACTTGGTCCATAATTAGGGGTGGAATCAGACCAGACTTCACTCTTAATAGGTCAGGTCTGTTATGCAAGGAAGTGGCCTGTGACTTGTTACAGGCTTATTTTTTGGCCTGAGCCTGTCCTGTGGCCTGTTAAAGAGGTCTATATTTTTTAAAATCTTGTACTTAGGCTAACAGGCCATAGGCCTCAACAAAAAACAAGTCAAAATCAGGCCTACTATAAACAGGCCGAGAACAGGCATACTGTAAACAAGCCGAAAACAAATCTACTTTAAACAAGCCTTACATAAATTATTCTTAATGATCTAAAACACATCATAAAAAATAAAATAAAATACAACATAATAGCATTTGGTTGCATAGTTTCATAACAACATAAAAAATTTGACTTTTTAAGTCTCATTCAACAATGCAATGCGTTATTCCACGAACTAATCTATGAAATGGTTCATGTATGGTTCAAGAGATTAACAACGATTGGAGTGGAAGGTATTAAATTCTTTAAATGGGTCCAACAATGGTTGATTTGGACTGGAGGAGTACCAAATATGTCCTAATGGTAATTAAGTGCTGTTTGGCTAACTTATTTTTAGCTTATCTTCTACTTATAAGCATAAGTTAGGCCAAACAGGTGTTACATAAGCTCTTATAATTATAAGAGCTTATTCTATAATGAAGAAAAAATATCTTAAAAATAAGCTCCTATGAGGAGCTTATTTTTAAGCTCTTTATAAACTCTTTTAAAAAAAAAAAAAAAAAAAAGAAGAAGAAGAAGAGAACCTGTAATCTCTCGATTGAACACTATTACAGCTCTTTGCGCGCCACCACCACCTCCTCTCACATCGCCACCACCACTACCGCGCCACCACCACCACCACCACCACCTCCGCCGCCGCTGCCACCACGACCGCGCCGCCCTATTATAATATACTCCTCGGTCCTAATTATAAAACATATTTAACCGCTTTTGAAGAGATTAAGGAAAGAAGTTAAATTAGTTAATTTTACTTATTTTCCTAAAATGCCCTTATATAAATTTAAAATGACATAACTAAAAATGAATCATTAGCTCCTGCCACATACCTCTCCAACTTTAGAATTTTCCTTTTCACACAGTATCTAATTGAAATAATGATCTTACTATACATACATATATGTATGTATATATATGTATACATATATATGTGACACACACATATAAAAACACAAATACACATACACACAGACATATATGTATATATATGTGTGTGTGTTATATATGTATACACACGTGTGTGTTTATATATATTTTTGTTTAGACACACACATATATACATACATATATACACAGACACACATATATACATTCATATATACACACACATATACATTCATACATACACACATACATATATGTATACACACACAAACATATATATATATGTGCTTGTGTGTGTAGACACACACACACACACATATATAAAAGTTTCATTAAGTGGAAGAGTCTACGCACTCACATACATATACTCACGAAAAACCGAACACACTTGAGAGAATAAAATAGGGGTACTTTAGGAAGAAGTTGAAAAAATGAAAATTGTGTCCTATAATTAAGACTAAAATCAACTCCCAAATGTTGTCCTATAATTAGGACCGGAGGGAGTACCTTTTATGATAATTTTTATTAGAAAAAGTGCTTATAACAAAAATTTTGTCAAACAGCTTATTTTTAATTTCAGCTTTTAAGTAATTTTTAAGCTAAAAAATTTATATAATCACCAAACAGCTTTTGGCTTTTTTTTTAAAGCTCTTTTTTTTAGCTTTAGCTTAAAAGTAGGCTTTTAGGCAAAAATAAGAGGATCCAAACGGGCTCTAAGTCGCATTCATTAGGCAGGATCACTATCACTACTGCTGATTGGAGTCGCTGAGTAGGGTAGTATGGTTAAGTTGATTTTGGATTAACGAGTGGAACTTGGGATCCAATTTAATCCATCACGTGAAAATGGGAACAAGCAGCTGGCAAGTTGGTTTAATTAAGAAAAGATTATATATATAGGGTTTTAGTTTATTTGTAAGGCAATATGGTTCAAGAAGGAAATACTACTGCTAAGGGTTTGGATGAAGCCGAATGATTGTGCATAAAGCTGAATGGAGTGGAGGTGAATAAATTAAAGCTGCAAGCATCATATCAGAGAATCACAAAACCAAAACCTGATGAGAATCATAAAAGCTGGTTAGAATATACATACATACATACATTCCCTTTTAAACATAATTACATGGGCCTGTGACATTGTTGAGAAGAAAGTGTGGTGGGTCTATCTCTCTGGTCTTTTGTGTATTTCCTCCAAAACAAAAGAATCAAACCTCTATATATATATATATATATATATATATATATATATATATATATATATATATATATATCATTACTTTGCAAAAATGGAGGGTGGCGACCATTATTTCTGGGTCATGTACATTACAGCTTCTTCATGTACTTCTCTTCAACCATCTTCATGTTTCATTAGTTGGTTTTAGTTCCAGGCATAAAATGTGAGTAACTGAGTGGGTGGAAGGAAATGAGAAAATTAAATATTTTTCATTAGTTAGTTTTAGAAAAGATCTGGAAGACAGAGTTGGATGATTGGATGAAGACGATGATGCTGTCTTTTTTCTCTCATACGCATTTTAAACACTTCCATGTTGGTCGATCAACTGAGCATCCACACATACTCATTTTCACCCAAGTGGAGGTGGGTTGAAAGCCATATGAGCATCCACA
This sequence comes from Acacia pycnantha, assembly GCA_025563575.1. Classification (NCBI taxonomy): domain Eukaryota; kingdom Viridiplantae; phylum Streptophyta; class Magnoliopsida; order Fabales; family Fabaceae; genus Acacia; species Acacia pycnantha. The sequence continues at coordinate 9,288,460 of JAMWYP010000011.1, read as the reverse complement.
TACGCATTTTCAGTCAAAAGTTTCTCTCAAAAATGTCAATGTTGGTCAAATAAACTGTTATGGTATTTTTAGCCCTTTTAAAACCTTGATGGGTATTTTTGCACCCCAAAATCATTTATGGTGCCAGATGCTCTTTTGGGAAAAGATCATGAGAATATCATGGGCATTTTGTACCTTCCCCAAAAACTTATCCATGACTATGATTTGAAAGGATTAGTGCTAGCTCGATTACAGTAGTTTATATGATAATGCACATCCATATGGAAGTAATAATAATAAAACAACACGTATGCCCTAAGTGACAAGGGCATTTTCAACTACTAATTGCGACAACCATTGGTTGCTTCTTGAAATGCCATTCCTCCTTAATGAACTTGAATCCCTTAATGGATCCAAAGTGGTGCAGCACGAACAAGGCATTTTGGTCTTGAGAATTTCAAACTTCTTCCACAACTGTTCGTTCCATTCTTCCACAATGGCAACCCAAACAATTTTGTACTGGTTGTCCGTCTTTATTTTTCATAAACAGGCCTTATAATCGAAATATATTCGTCCGTGATATCCAAGGTCGAAACGAACAAGAACACATTCTTCCTCCTAAGCGCTTCAAAGCTAACCTGTTCAGTCAACAAATGAGTGCTTGAAATCAAGTTTGATTCAAACTCCTAGTGGGCGAGAAGCATTTACATTTCACATTCTTATTTTCAATTAATAAGGATTATGCTAACCCACTCCATAAGTCTTGTTAATGTAACTCATTATGACAATCTGCCACCTATACTTTTAAAGCGTAATTCAATATGACAATTAATCCACACTTACAAAGCGTCCCACTTTGGCAATTGTTCCAGCATATTTGGCGTATCAATACATACAAGAGTTATAAAGATCCTATTCGCAGCTGTCTTGTCGGGATGTTAGATGCAATAAACAAGATATTAAAATGAGAAGAAACAAGTGTCGGACCAGTGTTTTAGTAGCACCGTCATAGATTGGGGTCTTAAAAACATCCTTCCAGAAAATCAGCACCTCAAATACTTCCATAATTTCAATTGGAGTTTGTAACCTTTTCTTGTGATTTTGATATAATTTGTCTCTTCTGAAAAATCACCAACAATTATATAAGCATTATAGAAAGGAGAGCGTATAATCAAGGACGGAAATCAATTTATCAAAGAGTTACCTAATTGTTGGCGACATGGTGAAACTTGCTTCCTCAATTTGCTCAGTATAATTCTGAGCAAAAAAAAAAAAAAATTGCTTAGTATAACGTTGATCTTCTGACCAAAATGTGACAACTCTTGTCCATGCTCTCTCTGAAGAAGCCATAATGATTTACTTACGAATCAGTGGGGAGGCAATCAATTTGAGAACAACAGCCACAATGATAATAATAGAACAATAGACGTCAACGGGGATTTGCTCCAAGGCAGGCATCAAGGCATCAGGAACATCCTTGGTGTCATACCTGGAGAGCTTGTTTAGGATCGACAGAGTAGTTTTGTGATGAGCTATGTGCTCGCCAGGAGGCTTGCATGACATCTGCAAAACTACACCATTTCAAAGTCCTCAATTTCTAGTCACTCGTAGCATAACTTGCAAATGTAAGTAATTATGTCTTAAATATAAGATCTAGCTCCAGCTAAATAAATTACTTTAAAAGTATTTATATTTATCTTTTTATACAAAACTAATTTGTCTAATATCAAATCAAATAATACATAATTATAATTAACTAACTTATTTAGCTTTTTTAACTTGTCAAAAAAAAGTCAATTTCTTTTATCAAGCTTCACATTTTAAAAGGTTGCAGAGAAGTGGAAGAGAAAAAAACAACCTCAGAGGAAATATGCTTGAGAATGCACAAGGGTGAGAAGAAGCTGGCTGGGGAATCTTGTCATCAACATGCTCAGGGCTTCTAGTGTGTCACTGTAATTGCCAAGACCAACGAGCGTCATTAGTTATTTAAACAGACAACTATTCACATTTTAGAAAGTTCCAGAGAAGTGGAAGAGAAAAAAACAACCTCAGATGAAATCTGCTTGAGAGTGCACAAGGGTGAGAAGAAGCTGGCTGGGGAATCTTGTCATCAACATGCTCGGGGCTTCCAGTGTGTCCCTGTAATTGCCAAGACCAGCGAGCGTCATTAGTTATTTAAACAGACAAATATGGACTCAGAGGACAAAAGCAAGGAAAGACCCTGAAATGAAAGAAGCATAGGAGCAGACTTGGACGACGTTGTCAACAATGTGGGTAGAACGGTTAAGGATGTTCTCAACAAGAGAGAAAATAAAGAGAGGCGACATCAAACTTGGTATCAGAATGAACGTGGGTTGTGTAAATTTGGTCGAGGATTTGGTCATATAGGAGACTAGGAGAGGGTCAAAGGTTGTGCTCTTTCTCACCGTGGTTCAAAATGACCTGAATGAGGCCGGCCATGGTTGTTTATTTGAAGAAACTGCTAGGGTGGGTTGGCTGGAAATGTTTCAGAGAGAAGAGGAAAGCTTGTGGCCTGGTGCATGGATGTGCGACTATAGAGCTCTATTTAAAGGCGTTAAATATTGGAGTTTGGATTTTTTAATTAAAATAAATTTAAGGAAATTGAGGTGTGATAAGAGTGGAGTGGACTATCTATTGGGAACCACTTTCCCTACCTAGCCCAAGATAGTAGGGAGGGTTCTTTCAAATCTGTACCATCCAGATTTGATTTTTTTTTTTAATTTTCAATTTTTAAATGAAAAAATTATTTTTAAAAATATGTTACTCTCTCATGGTTCTTATTATAAGGCACTAACTAACTTTTCTCACAAACCATTAAAAACAGTTAAAGTCAATAAAGTTGTCCTAGAATCTAAGTAATTTTCAATATTATCCCTACTAATTACACTAAATTCTAACATCATAACAATTATTCCTCTCACCCACTGCCCTTATTAATTATGGGCAGACATGGAAAAAAATAATTAATGCTCATTGGGAATATGCAAATGCCTTATAAAAAAGATCAAATAAACTTACTTAGTTGATGCTTTATAATAAGGACATAGGAGAGTAGTTGAAAAATTATCTTTATTTTAGATTCTTTATCTATTAAAATAATTATTTTAAAAAAATAAAAGGTAAAAAAATTAAATCTAGACAATCCATATAGAAAGAGATTCCCCTACCGTCGTTGGGATGGGTAGGAAAACTGATTCCCAGTGTGTTGGCCGTGGAGCTAAAATCGTGCGTATGACACGAAAGGCGAAACCCACCACTTTGATTCACGTGCTTAAATATTTGAATTAAAACTTTCAACTTTTTGTACGTACGCCTGTTGAGTTCTGTTCACATTTTCACTGGTTTTGGGTATTCAATCAATATAATATTGGATGCATTTCATTTTCAGGGAGAGGGGTTTTGTCTGCATTGTTTTGATGATAGATATCATACCGATTGAAAGTTCGAAATACATAATAATAAAATTTGATTTAAATAGCAATATTTGTGTCAGCATTAGTATGGTCTTGAACGTTTTAAAAATATATTACATGTTAGGTGGTATATTTGTTTAAGAATATTACTGCGAAGGTTACTATCAGAATAACGAGTTTGGATGTCTGCCCATCAAACTTTATTTCCCTTAATAATTTTCAAGTTTCCAGTCTTGGCTTAAAGTAACTTTGTTGCAGCTGCATAAAGATGGTTATAGCCAGCTTACAGTCTATTATGATCATGCCCATTAATGTCATTCGGAGGTTTTTGCATAAGCGATTCAGCTTTCTTCTCTAGCTAGCTCCATGAAAGATTACTTGGAAGTTTTCTGCATTGGAAAACAATTTCTGCCGAATGGATCGGAGGAGATTTCTCGGGTTTTAACATCATCAGGACACTGTCTCTTTCTTAAATGATTTTATTTTATTTGATACTAAAGTAGTTCCCTTCATAGAACCTAGGTTTTTTTCTCCTTTTCTTTCCTTGTATGTATAAACTATAAGTACTAACTGCTGTATCTTTTTTTCTTTACTAACGCATTTTGATCATTTATCAAATAAAGAATAACGAAGAAGCTCGTATGCTTTCCCACTCTAGTGACTTTTAATTAAATGAGTTGCGATGCACCAATGCACTTTAAGGAGACGTATAATGAACTATACTGACCAATGCACTTCATGGATTAGTATCGAAAAATAAAAAACATGTTAGCTTGAAATAGCATTTCACTATTTTAAAGATTGGAAATCCAACCTCTAATCCTTTATTATTTGTTATTTATCCCATAAGAATAGTGTAGGCACAATAATAAATAAAGGATAAAA